>PVLD010002544.1:0-13849 GCA_004027595.1 Dinomys branickii | reverse complement strand
CGTAGGACAGCATCCAGAACTAATTCCCTCCTATGTTCTCTATAATTTGTATTTCCTCAATCATTTTTGCATTAACAGAAGTGAAGATAACTTTATATTATACAGCATCCAGTGCAAATTCCCTACTATCTTCTCTATAATTTGGTATTTCCTTTAATGTTTTTGTGTTAACTAATGTGAAGATAACTATGTAATACAACATCCAGTGCTAATTCCCTACTGTATTCTGTATAACTTTGTATTTTCTGAATTGTTTATGGCTTTTCTGGTTCATATGTCTCCATTCTTTTGTCTTTAAAATAAAATTAAAAAAAAAAGACAATAAATAAATAAAACAAAATAAATAAATAAAAAGGGTGGGGATACAAGAGATAACATGGAAATGAACTTTCTAGGACATGGTATTTGTATGAGAAACATGAGAAAAGGGTGGCTAAAATATTCCACAATTTCTGCTTTTGACAACTCTCTGGATTATTATACTGTACACAGCATTATAAATGAGAAAGAATGGTCGAACCACAGAAAAGAGAACTATGAAATTCATCAAGATACTAAATATACTAAAGGGAAAAATTTTGAGACACAGATTGTAAATACAATTTAGATTATGTTGAGGTTGTGGGGTTTGGGGAAATTCAAACAGACATTTGATAAGTCAGTGGATATTTAAATCCAGCGCACTGGAGACACATTTGGGTTAGAAGTATAGATTAAAAATTTGATCTGGGTGTGGTTACAATATGACTGTCACCCCAGTGCTGAGGAGGCTGAGGCAGGAGGATCATTGCAAGTTCAAGGGCAGCCTGCACTACATAGTGAGTTCAAAGACAGCCTGAACTGTACACAGCGAGACCCTGTCTCAAAACCAAACCAAACCAGAATGTGGAAGCACTTTGGTGAATGTTGAAGGTGTGAGTGCAAAGAGTAACAAGTGGGGTTGGTAAAAGAGCAGGGAGGTGGCCAGCAACAGAGTCACTGCACAGGCAGATTTAAGGGGTTAGCAGGGAAAGATAACCTTAGCAAAGAGACAGAGAGAAGACCAGAGATGGGAGAAAAATTTATCTGAGTGTTATCGAAGCCAAGGGAATGCAGTTGAAGCAGGAAGAGGGAGATAGTCAAGTGGGCTATCAAATATAGAACATAAACGTTGAGTAGGGTTGGGGATATAGTTCAGCAGTGCAGTATCTGCCTGGCAAGTGTGGGGTCCTGAGTTTGATTTCTGGTACCAAAAAAAAAAAAAAAAAAAAAAAAGTTAAGTAGTACATGAGCTCAAGCGTTCATCAGATTTGGTAAAACTTCCTCTTTCATAGCTACAGTTTCTGGAAAGTGGTGAGTCAAAGAGCACACAGGGAACAGGCTTCTTGACAAGATATAAGAGCAAGTTCATGTTTAATACACTGCCTCTACTCTAAACAAAGTGCAGTGGTGAATTTTTTAGGACAGGGTCTCACTATGTAGCCCAGGCTGGCTTGAACTCACTGTGTAGACCCTGCTGGCCTCAAACTTGCAGTGATCCTCCTGCCGCAAGTCCTGGGATGACAGGCATGCGCCACCAGGTCCAGCCAAATTTTTAAGCAGAAAAGATAAAAAAATGACAATACAGACAAAAATAATTGACAAAATATTTAAATAAATAAAATTCAAGAGAATGCACATATTGGGCTCAAGCACAGAAGCAGGCAGCGGCAGCAGGTGAGGATGACTCTTACAGGGTCAAGGACAATAAAATGCTCAACCTAGGATGGAAGAAGGAATTATTGACTCATTGTTTAAACTAGTTGCTGCGGCAGGGTTTTCCCACATATGAAAGAAAGAAAACTGTCCATCTGCCTGCTGGGGTGACAGGTGAACAGAAACTCTGGGTTTAGTGAGGGCAGAAGTCCAGGACACAGCCTCACGACTGGGAATAGATGCGTGCTGTTCTGTAACTCAGTGATAGCACCTACTATGACAGTAGGACAGCAGACCCATTCATCATGAGAAAACCTTTTTCAGAACCGGGGAGAGGGTGTAACAAGAAGTGTAACGGAGGCAACTGCAAAAACTACTGAGAAGTAGAGAATGGTGAGCACACAGATGGAGAAAAAACCAAACCAAAGACTTCTCCTTCAAAACTGAAATTCTGAAATGTACAGAGAAATCTGATCCTAAGAAAGAGTGGCAACTGTAAAATCAACAAAATGAAGGAAGTGCAATTTTAAAAGAGCAAGAAATGTCTCAAAGAAGTTGTTACCAGAAATTGATACCAATTAAAAATCTCTTCAGATTTCTGGGAAGGTGGTGCAGGGTTAAGCAGCAAAGAAAAACCCGCTCTGGGATGTGCCATCCAGATGCTGGAATATAGCAATGTGGAGAGAGAAACTTCGATGTAGAAGGAGACAGTGAGTGGACCCTTCTCCCTGAGTCAGGACTCACTGTGTGGGAGGAGTGGCTGACACCTGCAGAACATGGTGACTGCTGGAAACCCCGGAGGCCTCCATGTGGAGACACAGCAGTGGAAGACAGCAGAGGACATGGAGGACTGCACTGGCCGACAGTGAGTGCTTTGGGATCCTACGTCTAGCAGGAAAGGGCTATTGGCCAGGAGTCATCTTGGAGAACGTTAGTACATTCCAGCATCTGGACGGCAAATCTCAGAGTGGGTCTTTCTTTGCTCCTTACCCCTGCACCACCTTCCCAGAAATCTGAAAAGATATTTAACTGGTATCAATTTCTGGTAACAACTTCTTTGAGACATTTCTTGCTCTTTTAAAATTGCTCTTCCTTCATTTTTGTTGATTTTACAGTTGCCTGTCCTGGGATCAGATTTCTTTGTACATTTCAGAATTTCAGGGGCCATCTTCGAGAAGGGCCAACTGAAGTCAGAGCTCAAAAGAATGGGTGGCCCATTGTTATGGTTGATACATTGTGTCAACTTGGGGAGTCTAGAGGTTTGGCTGAGTGACTGACTCAGCAGGAAGCCAGGATGCTTACTTTGTACACATCTTGAACCTGTGGAAGAGGAGGGCATGGAGATTATGTGAGTGCTACACACCCCCTGGGGGGAGTAGCCTGTTTACAGTGCAAGGGAAGCAAAGAGACTGCTTGCCACCATTTCTCCCTTTCGCTCTTTTGTTTTTGCTGTGCTCTGCTGCCATGAACGTTTGCCCTCTGCCATGTACCATTCTGCCTCTGAGCCAGCCAGGTATGGACTGAAACCTCCACAAACTTCCTTCCTTAATTTTGGGCATTGGGTATTTTGTATCAGCAAGGAAAGAAAAGTAACCAAGACAGAATTTGGTACCAGCTGAGTGGGGTCGTTTCCGTTACTCTACCTGACCATGTGGTTCAAGAGCCTTTGGAAATGGCTTGTGGAAAGAGTTTGGAAAGGTTCAGAGATGTCTCCTGAAAGAGATGTGCTAGAACACCTTCGGCTGTTCTGTATGGAAGGCTGATAGAAATCCTGCCAGTAAAGACCAGGTTCGGGAGGTTTCTGTTGGGAAGGATTGCACTGGTTGTTGGACTCCAGATGATGTATGTTATGGCTTGGCAGAAAGTTTGTCTGCATTTTGCTCGTGTCCAGAGACTTTGCCTAAGACTAAGATTAAGGGTGGCAGTGAGCTGATTAATCTGGCAAAAGAAATCGCAAGGCAGTTGAATGTTGGGGAAGTGGCATGGCTATTGTTGGGGGCTTTTAGCCAGATTTATATTGAGAATCAAGAGCAAAAAGCCCAGCAGGATGATATAAAATGTTGTGAGTTTGGCCAGAAAGGAAGCTCCAGTAAAGCTCTGGACTGCAAAGGTAAGGCTAAGCAGGTCTCTATTGCTGAGAAGGAACAAGAGAATGGAAAAGATGGCCTGAGGGCATCACAAGAAGCAAGTCTCCACCCTTTGCAGCCTCAAAACTGTAAAGGTGAGAGTCCTTGCCTTGAGAAGGAAACCACAGAGGGCCATGTTCCAGAATGGCGGCGGTGGTCACCACACCAGGTTCCAGAATGGAGGCAGCATAGAGAATTTGTTCTTCAGAATTGGATTCAGTGTGCCCAGCGATGCAGGCACTTGACCCCTATGGCAAGAGAGAGGAAAGTTTGGCTACTGCTCCAGGTGGCAGCAGACCTTGGCATCATCCACGTGGCCCTGGCTTTAGGTGCAAGGAAAATGCAAGAGTTCTGAGGTTAAAGAGGCTTCCACCCAGATTTCAGAAGGCCTGGGAGGCCAGGCAGTGTGCCTCGGAGAGGGCAGTGCGTGAAGCTGTGAGTGTGAAGCCAAAGGTGCACTGGAGACCTCAGAAGTTTAGAAAAGACAGGACTGTGGATCATCTAAGGAAAGCTGCAAAGAGGGAGCAAAACAAGACTAAGAGAGAAGCTGTGGAGGCTGTAACCACCAGAAGTGCAATAGGGGTGGACTCATGCAAGCCCTTTGGAGCTCACAATGTACAAGTTGCTTCAGATGCTGGATGTGGAATTACAGGACACAATGTTAGCCCTGCTGGATTTTGGACTTGCTTTGGTCCCAATGCTCTGTAAGCTAAATAAACCTTTTCTTCCTTAATTTTGGGCGCTGGGTATTTTGTAACAGCAACAAAAGAAAAGTAACCAAGACACCTATCTAGCAGTGGTCAGCTGAGTTCAACCACACAGAAGATGTGCTGACAGCTATAGGCTCAACAGGTCTGGTCCCCGCCTCACAGCCAAAAACTAACCTGAACATCAGGGGAAATAAAAGTGCAGGCTCATTGAGATTATCCACACCCCCCCACCACCACCATAAAGCTACTGCTCACTTGCTGGGATAAATCAACACAAATCACATATTATCTACCAATGACAACAGAGACAAACCTTGAAGTGGGCATTTTTTTACCCCCCCCCTCTTTTCTTTCATTGTTTGACCTTGTTTTTATATGAGTGTGAACATGGTTTCTAGTTTTTTGGGGTTATTCTGTTCTCTTTTTCCTTTTATTGTTTCCTTCTCTCTCTCTTTTTTTTTTTTTTGGCGGTACTGGGGATCAAACTCAGGACCCTGCGCTTGCTAGGCAGGCACTTATTCCACTGAGCTATATCCCCAGCCCAATGCATTTGTGAGTGGGCCACCCTTCTTCTTTTTTTTTTTTTTTTGCGGTACTGGGGATCGAACTCAGGACCCTGCGCTTGCTAGGCAAGCGCTTATTCCACTGAGCTATATCTCCAGCCCTGTTTCCTTCTCTCTTTCCCTCCTGTCTTCTGCACCAGCACCCCAAAGTTTGCATGATCCTCCTTTGTCCTCGAGCCTTGCTTCTAATCTCTATTTCTTCTGGTTCTCTATTTTTTCCCCTAGCCCCTTTTAAATTTTCTCCCCTGTGGGCAAAATTGGTATATTAGGGCTTATTTACTGCATACAAATTTCTGGTTTGTTTTAGAATGTGCTGTATAACCACAAATCTAGTTCATACAGTTAAAGGTTGCAAAATAATGGTTACTTCAGTTTGTCACTTTTTGGATTGTGTTTGATGCTATTGTTATTGAACCACTTTATATCCAAAGTGACATAATTGTTCTAATGAGCTTTCTTCCTGGCATACCAAGACTGAGCTTAACTAAGGGTCATAGAAAGTACTGTGGGCCAGTGCCAAAGAACCAGGGGCTGGGCCAAGCAGGCAGCAACTTCTCATCTCTAACAAATTGAAGAAGGATCTTGCAATAAACTCAAAATCCAAAAACCAGTTACAACTGGAACACACCTCAGAAGTAGTCATTTCCTAAAGGTTCTAAATACTAGCAATAAAACAACTGATCATAGATAATTTATAAGCATCAATTCAGGAACAAAACTAAAAAAGTAGAAAATGAGAAGACACTTAAACAAGATGCAGCCCCAGACATCCAGTTCATCAAAGGCAAACCCAGGGGGCAATAAGATGGGACAATTGAAAGGCCCCCCACCTGGCCTCTCTGAAGTGGTAACAAGAAAGCAAATAAATGAGGCTCTGGAAAAAAAATCAGAAATAATTTCTCAGTTAACTATGGAGATGGTGACCACAATGAAAAACATGCTTAGTGACTCTAAGCATAGATAAAAAGTAGAGCATAGGAAAATGATGGAAACCATGAATACCAAACACAGGAGAGAAATGAAATCCATGAAACAGATTCAAGCAGATATCCAGGTGACTAAAAATTCCATTGAAAGTATCTGCAGCAGAATAAATCAATGTGAGGACAGAATCTCAGACATAGAGACAGGCTTGCAGTTAGTGATCATGAAAAGAAAGATTTCTTAAAAATAGCAAAAGACCACAAGAAAGCAATCCAGCAACTATACACAATGCAATGAAGAGTAACAAGATTGATGAGTCAGTGAAAAAGCAGGAGATAGCATAAATAATATAAAGAATCCATTCACAGACATCATGGCAGAAAACTTCCCTGGTAGGGAAAAAGAATTTGACATACAAATATATGTCATACATGTCATATATGCCATAAGTGAGGCATATAGAATTCCAATTAGCCATGATTTTAAAAATCTACAGCAAAGCATATCATTGCTGAGAATTCAGAAATCTGACACAAGAATAGAATATTAAAAGCTGGTAAAGAAAAGAAACAACCTATAATGAAAAACCCATGAGAATCACAGCTGACTTCTCAACACAAATCCTTAGTAAAGGAGAGCTTGGAGGGAAGTAGGTATTTCAAGGCCCAAAAGAAAACTTCCAACCCAGATTAATGTACCCCACAAAATTATCTTTCAAGATTGATTGAGAAATAGGATACTTCCATGACAAAAACACCTCAGGACATTCCTAACCACCAAACTAGCACTCTAAGGCAGGAGTGGTGGTACACGCGCCTATAATCCCAGCACTCAGGAGGCTGAGGCAGGAGGATCCTTGTGAGTTTGAGACCAGCCTGGGTTACAAAGTGAGCAAAAAAAAAAAAAAAAAAAAGACCAAAACAAAATAGCACTCCAAAATGTTTTGTGGGATAGTCTAGAAAGAGATAACAAGAATGAGGACTCCATAAACCCCAACAGAATGAATGCACTAGGCAAGGCAAACAGGGCAGGGAAAGGGACTCAACAACAGGAAAATAACATGACAAGGACAAGCCAACACATATGTTTTTTTTTTTTTTAATCTTTTTGAGACAGGGTCTCGCTATGCAGTTCTGGCTGGCCTTGAGGTCACTTTATAACCCAGGCTGGTATCAAACTTGCAATGATCCTCCTGCCTCAGCTTCCCAAGTGCTGGGATTACAGGCGTGTGCCACCATGCCTGGCTTAATACATAACAGTTATAATCATTGACATTAATGGTCTCAATTCATCAATCAAAAGAAATAGACTGGCAGAATGGATTAAGAAGCAAATCCAAAAATAATAAATGAAATTGAAGACACTGCATATAAGAAACACATTTAATTCAAAAAGAAATTCATAGTCTACAAGTTAAAGGATGGAAAACAATAGTCCACATGACAGAAACTCAGAGAAAAGCAGGGGTAGCTATTCTATTTGTAGACAAAGTGAATTTTAAGCCAAGACTGATGATGAGAGACAAAGAATATCACTACATCCTTGTAAAGGGAACAAGAGAACACTCTCCTATATAAGATAACAATCATAAATATATACATAACAAATACCAGTGCACTCAACTATATAAAATAAATATTAATGGACATGAGAAATCAAATAAGCACTAATGCACCTGCATTGGGAGACCTCTATACATAAATAGATCAATTAGATAAGAAAATCAACAATATTAGAACTGAGCCAAACTTTTGAACAAATGGACTTAGTAGATGTCTACATAGTGTTCCACCCCACAAGATCAGAATATAGATTCTTCTCAGCTGCTCATAGGACATTCTCCACAATAGACTACATAATAGCGGACAGAACATGCTTATGTAAATGCAAAGGAATTGGAATTATACCATGCAAATTATCAGACCATCATACAATGAAATTGGAAATCAATAGCAAAAGAAATCACAAGAACTTCATAAATGGAAATTAAATAACACTGAAGATAACTATGTAATACAACATCCAGTTCTAATTCCCTACTATATTCTGTATAACTTTGTATTTTCTGTATTGTTTATGGCTTTTCTGGTTCATATGTCTCCATTCTTTTGTCTTTAAAATAAAATAAAAAAAAAAAAGAAATTAAATAACACCCTCCTAAACAACCAATGGGTTGCAGATAAAAGTTTTTAAAAATTAGACAGTTTCTACAATTAAATGATAATGACAATAAAACATACCAGAACTTATGGGACACAATGAAAGCAGTCCTACGAGGGAAATTACCTCTGAGGAAATACCTTATCAGGAAAACAGAGCAAGCTCAAATAAATAACTTAATTTTGAACCTCAAGCTTCTAGAAAAAGAAGAGCTGGCCATGCTCAAAGCTTGTATGAGGGAGGCAACTATAAAGATTAGAGCAGAAATTAATGCATTGGAGACTAAAAAAAATACAAAGAATCAATGAATCAAAGAGTTGGTTCTTTGAAAGATTAAATAAAATTGACAAACTCTCAGCCAATTTTATCAAAAAGAAGGAAAGAAAAGACTCAAATCCACACAATTAGGAATGAAAAGTATAAAATCACGATGGACCCTGCATCTATATCTACTTTGAGAATTTGTATTCTAATAAGATTGAAAATGTAAAAGAAATGGATAGATTCCCACATACGTATGAATCACCAAAGCTGAATCAAGAAGATATAAAGATCCTAAATAAACTAATATTAATAAATGAAATTGAAGATATAATCTTCAAAACCTACCAACAGAGAAAAACTCAGGCCTTGATGGATTACCTGCTGAATTCTACAAGAAATTTAGAGATTTAAAACCACTACTTTTTAAATTCTGTAATGAAACTGGAAGGGAAGCCATACTTCTAAATTCATTCCTGGAAGCAAGCATTACCCTGATACCAAAATCAGAGAAGGATCCAACTAAGAAAGAGATCTACAGGCCAACCTCCTTACTAAACACAGATGCAAAAATCCTCAATAAGATACTTGCAAACAGAATACAGCAAATCATCAGGAAGATTATACACCATGACCAAATATGATTCATCCCAAGGATGCAAGGATGGTTCAACATTGGCGAATCAATAAAAGTAATACACCATATCTTAACAGAAATAAGGACAAAAACCATATGATCTCAATAGATGCAGAAAAAGCTTTTGACAAAGTCCAAAACCCATTCATGATAAAACTCTACAGAAAATTAGAATAGATGGTCTTTATCTCAATCTGATAGACACCATCTATGACAAATCAACAGCTAACATCATACTAAATGGACATAAAACTGAAAACTTTCACTCTAAAATTAGGAACAAGACAAGGATGCCCACTGTCACCACTCTCATTCAATACAGTTCTGGAAACTGTAGCCAGAGTAATTAGACAAGAGAAAGAAATAAAAGGAATAATCAAAGGAAAGAAAAAATTTAAATTTTCATTATTCGTGGGTGACATGGTACTCTACATGAAAGACCCCCAAAACTCCACCAAGAGACTTCTAGGTTTAATAACTGAATTTAGTAGCACAGCTGGACACAAAGTCAACACTCAAAAATCAATAGTCTTCCTGCACATGAACAACAAACTTAATTGTGAGAAATTAGAGAAACAACATCTTCCACAATAGCTTCCCCTAAAATGAAACACCTTGGAATCAATCTAATAAAGGAAGTAAAAGACCTCTACACTGAAAACAACAGTACTCTGAAAAAGATTGACATGGATATCAGAAAATGGAAAGATATCCCTTGCTCTTGGGTAGGAAGAACTGGTATAGTGAAAATGACCATAGTTCCCAAACTATTATGCAGATTTAATGCAATTCCAATCAAAATTCCAACAGCATATGTCAGAATTAGAGAAAACAATCTAAAATTCATTTGGAACCAGAAAAGACTTAAAATAGAAAAGGCAGTCCTGGATAACAAAGGCAAGGCAGGGGACATCACAATCTCAGACTTGAAATTACGCTACAAAGCTACTGTGATTAAAAACAGCATGGTGCTCGCAAAAAAACAGACCTGTGGATCAACTGAATAGATCAGAAGATGCAGAAAGAACTCCCAATACACTTATTTTTGACAAAGGTGCCAAACGCATTCACTGGAAGAAAGATGGCCTCTTTAATAAATGGTGCTGGGAAAAGTGGCTTTCCACATGCAAAGATTAAAATTAGATCCATATCTTTCACTGTGCACTAAACTAAAATTGAATAGTATCAAAGATCTAAATAGTAAAGCAGAAACATTAAATCTGCTGGAAAATAAAATATGTAGAACTCTTGAGGACATTAGTGTAGGCAAAGACTTTATGAACAAATCCACAGTTGCACAGGAACTATCACAAAGAATCAACAACTGGGATCTCATCTTATTAAAAATATTTTGAATAGCAAGTGAAACCACCAACAGAGTGAAGAGACAGCTAAGTGTGGGGAAAAAATTTTTGCCAGCTGTTCCTCAAAGTATTACAATTGAGAACATATAAAGAACTAAAAAAAAAAAAATCACATTCGCAAATGTAAAGACCCAATCTAAAACTGGGCATCAGACAAATACACACCTCTCAGATGAAGAAGTAAAAACAGCAAATAAATATATGAAAAAATGTTCAACATCACAGGTCATTCAAGAGATGCAAATTAAAACAATGCCAAGATTCTATCTCACCCCAGAAAGAATGGCTATTACCAAGAAATCAAACAATAAGAAACATTGGAGGGGCTGTGGGGAAAAAGAAACACTTCTCCACTATTGGGAGTATAGACTGCTGCAACCACTGTGGAAATCAGTGTGGAGATTCCTTGAAAAACTAGGACTAGAGGTTCCCTATGACCCAAGTATTCCCCTCCTTGGTATCTTCTCAAAAGAATTGAAAGTATCATCCCACAGCAAAATATGCACATCCATGTTTATAAACCACAGTTTGTAAGAGCCAAATCTTGGGAACAGCTCCAATGCCCATCAACTGGTGAATGGATAAAGATGTTATTTTTTTTTATATACAATGGAGTACTTCTCTGCCATAAAGAAGGATATGCTCAAGATGTTTCTAGGCAAATGGATGCACCTTGAGCCCATACTCTAAAGTGAAAAAAATCAGAAACAATGTGTAAATACCATATTGTTTCTCTGGTGTGAGAAACAGAGTAAATAAGGACTAAAGTGTATAATAGATATTGTGAAATAGGAAGAAAATGTTCAAAAGGGGAGGGAACAAGGAAAAGTGGAGAGGGATAAGAAAGGAAAAGTAAAAAAAGGAGAAAAGAAGGATGAAATGGAACAAAGCTTTTGCAAATGGAGAGCAGAAGAGAGATGAAGGGGAGGGTAGGGAATGGGGAAAAGAAGTTATAAAAGTAATAAATTGATAACAGCACTATCAGGAAAATTTTTAAAACATATGCATAAAAAGAACCATTGATACATTATAACATTATACAGTGTTATAAATGTTATAAGGGACAGAGCTACAGATTAAAAGACAGCTGAGGAATTCACTGAGAATATTAAAAATGGGGTAAACATATTAAAAACACAGTGCTGGGCGTGGTGGCACACATCAGTAATCTCAGCATTCAGGAGGCAGATGCAGGAGGATCACTGCGAGTTTGAGGTTATCCTGGGTTACATACGTAGTGAGTTCAAGGACAGCTTGTACTACATAGTGAGACTGTTTCCAAAGACAAACTTTAAAAATTTTTTTTTTATTTTTTTATTTTATAAGTAAAAGAATAAAAACATTAACAAACAGACACAAAATAGCATAAGAACAGTACAGTCAAAACTGAATTACAGACAAGATGACAGGGAATTAACAATGGAAAAAAAACTTTTTAAAAGCCCCCCAAATTAAAAATTTTTTAAAAATACACGAAAGGCTAAGATTCATGCAAGAATGAGACAAATATGTATCCAATAGGTGTTTTGTAGGAGTAACGGAGGAAATGATAAAACATTATCTGAAGAAAATTATAGCACTGGCATAAATACAGGCATGCAGCTTCATGGAATGGAATAGCACAGAAATAACTCTTAGCATACATAAACAAATTATTTCCAACAAGGTTCCAAGACCATTCAGGGGGAAAAAGTCTTTCCAACAAATAATGTTGGAGAAACTAGATATTCACATGCAAAAGAAAGAACTTGGACCCTTATACCTAAAGGGCTACTCATAAGAGCTAAAACTACAAACTTCTTAGAAGAGAATATAGGGGAAATTTCATAGCATGGGATTTGGCAGTGATTTTATAGACACAACTCAGAAAACATGGACAACAAAAGAAAAAAATTAGGCCAGGCATGGTGGTGCACATCTGTAATTCCAGCACTGGGAGGCCGAGGCAGGAAGATTAGTGTGAGTTCAAGGCCAACTTAGGCTCCATAGTGAGTTCAAGGCCAGCCTGAACCACATAGTGAGAATCTGTCTCAAAAAAAAAAAAATTGCCATATGGTCTAACGATTCTAAGTATCTACCTCAAAGAATTGAAAGCAGGGACTCAAACAGATACCTGCAGGTAAGTGTTTTGTTTTGTTTTTGGTACTGGAAATTGAACTCACAACCTTGCACTTGCCAGGCAGGCGCTTGTGCCTCTGAGCTATATCCCTGGCCCTGTAAACGTTCATAACGGTATTATTCACCAAAATCGAAAGTTGAAAAACCAAGTGTGCATCAACGTACAACTGGAGAATTTTAAGCATATATTGTATATGCAATTTAACAGCATTCAGTCTAAAAACCAAAAGGGAACATGAATCTTACATAGATAGGTGTAACATGGATGAGCCTTCAAAGCATTATGCTAAGGGAAATAAGCCAGATACCAAAGGATAAATATTATGATTCCAGCTACATGAAGTACCTACAATAGGTAAATTCATAGAGACAGGGAGTAGAATAGAGACTCCCAAGGGCTGGAGAAGTACACAGAAGGTATGAGGAGTAATTGGTTAAGAGGTACAGAATTTAGTTTGGGGATGAACAAGTTCTGGAACTGGATATGGGTGACGGTGGCATAATGTTGTGAATATAGTTAATATCAATAAATTGTACACTTCAAATAGTTAAAATGCTAAAGTTTATGTTACTATATTTCATCTGAAATGTTCTGGATATACAGGGAGTAAAATGAGATACAAACATATAAACCTAATGTGCACCTATAAAACTAATACACATATTGCAAGAACACACATATAAATTATTAGCATAATGAAACAATAACTCAAATTCTAAAACTGACCAAACAATGCAATGTAATTTTGATTAATAGCCTAACATTATCATCTTGGGGAATAAATTGAACTTAGATTTTATCTGGAAATGCCCAGAATCAAAAATAGCTGAGACATCATCCTCTAAAGGAAAACAGGCTTATTAGATATAAACCTTATAAGGTTATTAAGTTAGTGAGGTAATTAAGGCATTGCACCAAGACAATGTAAGGAATAACAATTAGGCTAATAGAATATAATAGGGCCTAGAAACAGACCTTCCTATACACACAGCTGATTTACAATAAAATCAGTAGAGAATTTTTTAAAATAACTAATGGTTGTAAAACTGAATAGTTACACAGAAAAATAAAATTTAGTCACTGTCTAATATCATATAGAACTTACATTCCAGATCTATCTGTGGAACACAAAATAACAAAGCTTGGGTGGCAATTTATGGGACATATTTTTTGTCTCCTGTGTAAGAGGACAGGGGACACAGAAATAGAAATACTGGTAAGTTTAACCATATTAAAATTAAGACTACTGTCTCCCTATGTTTATCAACCTTAAATTATTTATATTTCTCAGTCTACACCAATTCCTTGCTA